>CM049856.1:18876512-18884012 GCA_027422415.1 Schizothorax lantsangensis | reverse complement strand
TAGCAATCCTGTAGCTCAAACAGCCTGAGGCAAACAGCACCACATACATGGGTTTGATGCCTGGGGAATGTTTGAGCGGATTAAATCTATACCTTCAATGCAAGTGGCTTTGGATAAAAAACGTCTGCCAAAGGCATTAAAGTAAATGCATCTCAGTTTCTTTTGTCAGTGAGTGTGTGCAGGCGAATCATCTATCAGTTTCAGTTTATTCCACCAATACTTTATATTTAATTATATAATTTATTGCATTTATTCATCTGTCTGACTATTTATCCATACGTCTGTCCAACTAACAACTAATTTACCAACTAACTAACTGTCTATATGTCTGTCTGTCTATTTATCCATCCATCTGTTCGACTGAATAACTAACCAACTAACTATCTAACTAACTAACTAACTGTCTCTGTCTGTCTATTTATCCGTCCATCTGTCCAATTAACTGTCTGTCTGTCAATCAATCAATCAATCAATCAATCAATCAATCAATCAGTCTGTCAGTCAGTCAGTCTTTATGTCCATCCATCCAACTAACTAACTAACTAACTAACTAACTGTCTCTGTCTGTCTGTCTGTCTGTATCGCTGTCTATTTATGTCATCTTTCCAACTAGCTAACTAACTGTCTGTCTTTCTGTACTGATATTTTTATTGTAAAACACTTTGTAACTTTGTTTTGAAAGGTGCTATATAAATAAATGTTCACTCACTTTCTGTCAATCAATCAATCAATCAATCAATCAATCAATCAATCAATCAGTCAGTCTATCAGTCTGTATGTCCATCCATCCATCCACCTAACTAACTCTATCTAGACTTTTTTTTTTTACTTTTTAAACTTTTAAACAAGTCAAACCCAAAATTCAGACTTTGCTTTTCTAGTTAAAAAACATGCATTTCACTTCACTTTAATTCTACTTCTTCACATTTGAATTTGAATTCCAGGTTAGCTTTCTGATTGATACAAATTCAGTTTAAATCCAAGGAACTGAACTGGAATTTAAAAGACATTTCCAATATCAGTTCTGACTGAAACACAACTGACCTTTTGTAGCTATGTTTGCTTCTTCAGGTGGCCTCGGAGAAGTTAAAATGATTTTAGTGCAACATATATGGGAGAAAAGGTTTTCCCAGAAATATTCATCCCAAATAACACTTAATCCAGTTACGTCTGACTGTAAATAACAGCTATGTCAGCTGATGCATATTATTATTCAAGTGTCTGTGCGGGCTGATATGAGGGTTTTGCCTGTGTCAAATTCAAGGTAAACCAAGGTAACTACTGTATGAATACAGAGTGTGGTTTTCCAAGATTATTATCCTGTATGAAACATACTGTGATAATTTGGCACCATGCTAGAATATTGAACATGCTGCTGCTGTCCCCTAAAAAAAACTCAGCATCGGGATGCGTGACACTCCAGAGTGTTGAAATGAGCGGCGCTTCGTAATGAAGCAGTTCAGTCGAAACACTTGCTCACTAGCGGGTGAAATATAACAGTGAATGAGCTTAAAAAACTGAGGGGGGAGGCATGCGCTAATAGGCCTTCTGGAAACTCCACTCAGCCTCTCGAGACGGCAAAGTACAGCCCTTGTAATGAGCTGCGGGAAACTGATGTTAAAGAAAAAAAATCCTGTGAAGGTAAAACGATCAAGGGTTGCTCTCCTGCCGAGCCCTGAGGCCAAACCGACACAGAGGAGCCGAAATGAAAAGGGAGGTGAGGAGGTGGAGGCGATGAATCACATCTTAAAATATGAAGTGACGCATGTCGGAGTGGTACATGCCAGCAGCCGCGTTATCTGTACCTGACATCTCTTTGTTCCGTGCTCTTTGTTGACATAAATGCTTTGAGTTATTTAGATTGGATACTTCAAAAGGGAACATCTATTTTCCCCAAACGTCCTTATAAATCTACGACGTTAATGTGGAAATGCTTCCATATGTCATGAAATGAAATACTAGAATCGTGCTGAATAAAACATGCAGGTGCTCGCTAATTAGAATGTCAAAAAACACATGGCGGCTTGTTACCAATATAGCACCATTATGATGACTGTATGTTTACATATCGCATAATAGCCATACCAGATGTCAAGTTGTAGCGCTCTAATTAAACACCTGCTGGTAACAAACCATATAATACTTTCAGATTTGTCATATCTGTTTTGATCGTTTAATCTGGAAACTCACCTCCGTGATCTTCATTGTTACATGTAAAAGCCAATTTATCTGTTTTCACACAGGCTGCGAGCTCGGAGGAAGTACTGGTCTTCTCGTAAACAAAATTAATGATGTGTCAGAGTCCAGACTTACTACTGTGGATGTTTTTTGTGGAAGTGGACCACACTACAATCGAGGTGGCTGTTCTGTTTAACCCTAAACAGAAGCATAAAGAGGTCAGTACTCCAGGGAGGTGATTATCTTTTTGTCTGCTTAATGGTCCTCATAGACAGGCCTTAATGAGAAATAATGAAGGGCCATAAGACCCCACATCTCCATATTCTCAAAGGAACCTTACAAGGATAGTGCTTCACTGGTTACGGCCATTTCCACTGGCTGTTGTGTAATTTTTCATTGTTTATTAATCATAATTGTCAAAAATTACTGTTCTTAATTCTAAATTCTGACATTTAAAGGGACAGTTCATCCAAAACGGAACATTCTGTCATTCTGTCATGGAAATAAAGTCATGAAATGATGACAGAACGCTCATTATTGGATGAGCTGTCCCTTTAAGGGATCTTCACAGTCATGTATCACAATAAGACATCCTGACAGCTGATTCTTACTTGACGCATCTGATGGCATTAGAAGGTCATAATCAGGCTACGCTCACATTAAAGACAGGGTAGGCAATTTCAGAGAGGCTAGCAATAGCATGCTAGCTTTGAAAGCATAAGATCCCACCCTCCCTGAAAATCACTCTCCAAAGCTACGCCTCCTCCAAAACACATGAACACACACAGGCAGACCAGAGGCTAACCTGAACATTACAGTACAAAGCGCATAATATTACAATAACAATGCCTTCCATTCTTGCTCAGCCTGCAAAAGCACTGATAACATATCATATCTGCACGAATAGGGTGCGCAAATACATATGTTGACAGGCAAGTAGGACAGCTTATCGTAGTCCTCAGACCGAGGGATTGGACGAACATTTTATAGTTCTACGCCTTCCATATTTAAACTAGTGAGTGGTGGGATATTTTACTAATAACAGAATAATAGTGTGAGAACTTTATTATATCTGGTCTCTCGGTATCATCTCAGTGAGCTTTAATGACTTTTTATGCATATGCATCAAGATGATTTAAACGATTTCAGACGTGTTGGTGGAGATCTCTTAAAAACGCTGTTTCTCAATTATATCTGGATTAATGTGGATGCAGCTTCAAACTTTCCTTGAGAGATAAACCAGATAAACCATTACTCAATTATCGTTTGTTTAATTAAAACCAAGTTAATTGTGATCTAAATGGCATCTGGCGTGCTAATGATGCTACTGAAAGAAGGACATTCTTATCACCAAATGAGTTCCACAAGCACACAGTCAACAGCAACACATTCTGTAGATGAGCATCTTTCTGTGCATGACACTTGTAAATGTGGACAGTGATGAGCATCTCTCATTGGCACCAGGGTTATTATACAAGTCTAAAATGAAGATTGGTTTTAAAACGTGATCATGAAACTGAAAAGCAATAAAGCAAAGAAAACAAAATGCTGTAATAAAAAGCATAGCAATTTTCAGTTACAAATTCTATAATTAAAAAACACTTTGTTTAAGATTAATATATTTGATTAATGTATTATTAGATAAAGCCATCTTAACATGTGATCTCAACATGTCTGCCCCCATGAGAGGACCCACTCTATGCAACACAAATCTGCTTTTATGAGTATTTATAATGCAAGTGTATATGATAAGCACGTTTTACAAACGTAACATGCTGTTAATTTCTGTAGGGGGAAACCTTTTAATGAAGTATTCATTACTGAGTGGACATTTAAATTGTTTCTAATTGCTTTGTGTATTCAAAAAGGCAGCCTATTTTGGTTCTTCGTAAATAAAAACCGCCTCAGTGCCACTGCTAATTAAAATAATTTTCTAGAGAACATTTTTAGATTTTTTTTAATGTTGTAGTTTCTTACGCTCACCAAGGCTGCATTTATTTGATCAAAAATACAGTAAAAACAGAAATATTGTGAAATATTATTACAATATGAAATAACTGAAGTATGAAATAATTTTCTATTTTAATACGTTTTAAAATGTAAATTATTCCTGTGATGCAGCATCATTTTCAGCATCGTTACTCCAGTCTTCAGTGTCACATGATCCTTCAGAAATCATTCTAATATGCTGATTTGCAGCTCAAGAAACATTTATTATTATATGAATAATAATAAAAGAGTTGTGCTGCTTAATATTTTTGTGGAAACTGTGATACACGTTCTTTCAGGATTCTTTGGTGAATGAAAAGAAACAGAGAGAATGGAACAAAAGAACTAAATCTTTTGCAATAGAGTAATAGATCAATTTATCACATCCTTATTAATTTTTTAAAGATCTAACAGACCTCAAACTTTTGATAGATAGATAGCTAGATAGATATTGATTGATTGATTGATTGATTGGCGCTCCCAAATGTTGTTATCACATGTATCACATGACCAGCTTTGGAACTGAGTTATATAGTCACGAGTCATGTTGTCATGACAATCATTTCACGTCTTGTTTTCTGTGTTTCTTTTGAAAATGCAAATGCTGATAACCTCGATTGGCACTGTATCTACTGCAAGTTAAAAGGCTATCAGTAGTGAAAGTGCTCATTTAAAAAGCTCACGGGTGCTCATCTCATCTCTCTGAAACCCGCCACATGAAATGTTTCAGGGCTGTTTACAAAAAGCCCGGCTCTGGCACACTGCAGCAAGGGCAATCAGAGCAGATATTCCTCAGTGGAGGGAGCTTCTCTCTGGAATGGATGACTGCAGTGGTCAAGTTCGGAGCCCTGGCAGCCCGAGTGTCCTGGAGGTCTGGCACACGTGTGTGAGCGTGCCTCTTCACACTGTAATTAAACCGCCGTCCCTCAAAAGTCTGTCAACACCAGAGACCGATCCAAGAACATCGGAATGCCAAATGCACTGCTCTCTATAGTCTGCTGGTAGCACCCAGGCTGTTTTTCTTCTCATATCTTTAAACTTCAGTGCTAAACCTATTGCAAATATCAGTAGTGAAGTGTATTAGATTTTAGCCGCCATCACGTTGATAAGGCGAAATGATGATGCCCTTCTTTCCTGGTTGCATCTAATGCTTTTCTACTCTTATAAGGCCGTTATTGGCAGCGCTTATCCATTTAGACTGATCCAAAATCAGTTTTGAGGAAATAATGCAATAGTTTATGGTCTGTGAGAGAAATCTGCTCACTGTTCAGCAAGGGTGGATCAATACCGTAGTATTTCGATGGTGCAAGACTGCCACCTGCTGCTAGTTTCTCATTTCACCCGTGCTGTACACATTTGTTAGGAGTTTTTGAGCAGCACTGCCAATAAGTCTGTTGGATGGGCAATGCAACCATCTGTTACCGTATTCCTTGTTATGTTTACCAGAACATCCTTCAGAATGTGCCGTCCCCTAATCGCTGTTTTGGCACGTGGCGAGAATCTGTAATCTTTTATTCTTTGTAATCTCGTGTCCATATGTAAGTTGATATGAGATTTAAAAGATGTTCTGAATGGAAAGAGCTCAGTTAGTCATGCCAATACGTGACACATACGCCTGCAATCTTTTGCTTGTGAACTAAGTTTTGTATAAAATATATTACTTTGTTTTTCGCAACAATTTGTCACTTGTTTTACAGCACAACCCAATTTAACCTGAGGTACACTCAAAGGTCAAAAAGTCATTTCTCACACAATGACTGCCTCTCCTTCACCTTGTTTAAAGAAGTATTTTTGGTTAACACTTTATTTTAAGGTGTCCTTGTTACATGCACTTACTATTATGATAACAATACATTTTGCATAATTGCATGCAACCCTAAGCCAAACCCAAATCCTAACCTTAACCATAAGTATGTAATTAACCATGTAGTTAATTAAAATTACTTAGTATTTAAATGTATAATTACACTGTAACAAGGACACAAAATAAAGTGTAACCATATTTTTCCCCATTTCCAAAGAATTTAATTTAAATAATAAACAAGTCCATTCTACTCATGAACCAAACCAACCAGTAATATTATATATTTATTTATTTTAGTTCTACTATTGATTTATTAATTTGTATTACTATTACTCTCTATGTCTCTCAGAAACGAAGAAATGCTTTATTACTGTACATAACACTTTTTATTGCTGCCTGGCTTTTAGCCAACAGCATCATGCATACTTATATAATAAAAAGAGATTGTTTTTGTTGAGTCTGTCAGTTGCCTGTACCTGTTCTGGGTGTGAAAAAAAAAAGTTTTGTTTGTGGGTGTAATTAAAGCTAAGGTTAATGAGAATCCCTGAAAGTATAACATATATTTTTAGACAACTTGTTAATTGTATGAGTTCCAGTTTATATGTTGAGAAAAACATTACAATTACAAAAAAAGAGTTGTTTTTGGCAGTCTTAGGTCTTATAAATTTTAAATATTTGATATTTTAACCAAATATATATATTTAAACTATATTTACACAAAAATCAAACATTCAACCACATACATATCCACTATATTACACACACACACTATAAAAAATATCGTATTTAACTATATTTACACAAACATTCAACCACATTATGACAGTATAAATGTTGAATGCTTGTGTTCGGTTACCTTCACAGTGGATTGTAGATTCATAGCCGCCCACGCAGCCAGGCAAAAACATTGTAGTTACGTCATCAGCCCCCAGCATCCAGTGATGAATGGCCAGTGCCGATGACGTCACTACAGGGCGGGGTTGCGCCATTTTGAATGTTGAGAGAAGTGTAGGAGGATAGAGCTGTGAGGAGGGCGGGTTGCAGGAAGAAAGCCTTCAGATTTTAAGATTTAGACGTAAACGAAAGGACTACCGAGAAGAGCTTCTTTCTGAGGTCCGTCTTCATCCATTCCCAGACGAACTGCTTGCAATAACAAAAATCCGGCAAAGTTATCTGGACAGTTCTGTTACCAAAAAATTTGCAGCAGCAGCAAGCGAAGGTAAGAGCCGGACGTGACGTAATAGCGGGCCCAAAAGCGTAATTTTCCTTCAAAATACAGCTAGAATAATCGAAGCTTTTAATAAAATGTAATATACACATAAGTTTTAATATTCCTACATTTTAAGTATTAATACTTCAGAGTATTATCTCACAATCTACTTTATTATAATTGTGACATAAAATAAAATAATGTCAAATAAAGATGAATAACTAAATAATGTGTTACTTTTTTATGTAATGGAACATAAATATTTTATTTTCAAAATGGTGTAAACACATTTTATATGGTACATCAGTTATTTAAATAA